>CM008282.1:12625400-12641961 GCA_002319775.1 Fagopyrum tataricum | reverse complement strand
GTTGGGTGAAGATATACTTCAGAGTCTTATGGTCTATGAAGATCTGACAAGTAGCACCATACAAGTAATGTCTCCAGATCTTCAGTGCATGAACTACGCTGCCAACTCCAGATCATGAATCGGGTATTTCTCCTCATACGTCTTCAGCTGTCGAGACGCATACGCAATTACTCTGCCTCGCTGCATCAAAACACATCCCAAGTCTAGCTTGGATGCATCACTGTATACCACAAAATCCTCAGTACCCTCTAGTTATGCCAAAATAGGAGCAGAAGTCAAACGCCTCCTTCAACTCCTCAAAACTCTGCCTGCACTGATCAGACCACACAAAATCTGGTAGTCTTCCTCAGCAAAACCCGTCAGTGGACGGGGCAATCACAGAAAAACCTTCCACGAAGCGTCTGTAATAACCGGCTAGGCCAAGGAAACTACGTACTTCCTTGACGTTCGTCGGTGTAGTCCATGCTGCTACTGCCTCTATCTTCGCTGGATCCACTTTGATCCCCTCAGCTGAAACCACATGACCCAGGAATGCTACCTCTGGCATCCAGAACTCACACTTAGAGAACTTAGCATAGAGTTCTCTATCCCGCAAAACCTGCAATACAGTCCTCAGATGTCCTACATGCTCCTCTCCACTGCGAGAGTATACCAGAATGTCATCAATAAAAACCATCACAAACTGATCCAGGAAGTCGATGAAGATACTATTCATCAACTCCATAAAAACGGTTGGGGCATTCGTAAGCCCAAATGGCATCACTACAAACTCGTAGTGGCCATATTTGGTCCGGAACGCTGTCCTGTGCACATCCTGCTCCCTCACTCTCAGCTGGTGATACCCGGAACGCAGGTCAATCCTGGAGAACACAGTAGCTCCCTGTAACTGATCTAACAAATCATCAATGCGCGGCAGTGGATACTTGTTCTTGATGGTCACCTTGTTCAGTTCTCTGTAATCTATACACAGTCTCAACGATCCGTCCTTCCGTACGAAGAGGACAGGTGCTCCCCAGGGGGACACACTAGGGCGAATGAAGCCCTTCTCAGCCAACTCCTTGAGTTGCTTCTTCAGCTCCAGCATCTCAACAGGCGTCATCCGGTATGGAGCCTTCGAGATGGGTCTCGTACCAGGCTCTAACTCGATACTGAAATCCACACTCCTCTGAGGCGGCAAACTGGACGGCTCAGCAAAAACATCAGTAAACTCACAGACAACTGGAATGTCCTCTACAGCTGGACTCTCCCTTCCTTCATGGCATAACACCAGAAGGCCTTGCAACCCTGTGCAATCAATCTACCTGCCCTTATAGCACTGATAATTCTGCCCTACCTTTCCAAAGTCCCAACCTCGGAAAACCTCTATCTGGCCTAACTCGGTAGAGAGGGTAACAGTCCTCCTACCTACATCTAGAACTGCAGAGTGTCTAGCCATCCAATCCATACCTAAAATGACTTCTTCATGCTCTAGTGGTATGACAAAGAAGTCAACTAGTAACACACGGGTCCCTACAAAAATGGGAAAACCGTGAATCTGACGGGTACCTCTGACCCTACCACCATCAGGTAACCCTATAATAAAGGGCATCCCCTCAACTGTATCTAACCCAAGATGCTCTACACAGGCATCAGAAATAAAAGAGTGCGTAGCACTAGTATCAAATAAAACTCTAACAGGTAAACCATGAATCAGAATGGTACCTGTAGCAGTAGGTGCAACTGGCTCCTCTGCACTCCTCAACTCAAAAACACGACCCTCTGGGCCTCTGGTATCAGTGGTGCCCCCACCACGACCTCTGCCCCTACTCGGCCCAGGAGCAGATTCATGAGTCGTAGGGCGATTTGGGACTCTTTGTTATCCCTGAGTCTGCTGCTGCTGCTGAGGTGGCCTCTGTTCACCTCTCGCTACACTGGCAGGAGAAGAACCCTGCTGAGATGCAGCTCTGCCCTAGCGGCAATAAACGGCTCTATGGCCCTGGTCGACCACAGGTAAAACACGTCACCAATGGCCTCGTACACTCGGGCTTCAGATGCCCTGGATCTCCCCAATTAAAACACTGTCGTCCCATCTCTGTAGTTGGTGCAGATACAGAACGACCCTGACGTCTCTGACTACCCCCAACACTAGCAGCTCCAGCAGTACCACTGGCTTGCCCTGTACGCTGTCTCTTCTCAGACCTTCCGGCCTGAGAAGCTCTCCTCTGCCCAGCCCTCTCTCTCTCGTAATCTGCAGCTCTATCCTGATAGTCTATCAAGGACTCACAGTGAAATCTTGCCATGTAGGCTCGGGTACCATCCCTCAATCGTCGAGAGAACAGATAAACATGCTGATCAACAGGAGGTGTAGCTGGACCTAGTAAAGCCAGCTCTTCCTAGAATCTCTTGATGGCCTCTGAAACTGGCACATCCTCAAATCCGGCCTCAACAAAATCACGCAGTTTCTCCTTCCTCAATGAGGCAGGGCAGAAACGCTCTCGGATCAAGGTCCTCATCTGGTCATAGCTGGTAACCTGACCCCGTACTGACCTCCACCAATGCTGTGCCAACTCTCTGAACAGAGTTTGCACCAACTCGATCTGCCTATCAGCTGGACATCGAATAGACTACAGAGCTGAGTCTACATGCCCGATCCAGAGCTCAACCTCCAACCCCACCTTTCTAGTGAAAGGGGGTACACCCATCTGGTGGAATGCCTTCAACCAGGTATCTGGTCTAGGCCCTCTATACTCCTCCGGTGTTCTGGCAATCTCAGCAGCAGGTACCTGAGTAACGGTGTGGGACCTCTCAGATGGTCCCTATTGTGCTTGTAAGTTTGGGGCACGCCTACCGGCTCTAGCAGCCTTCTCAATACGTCTGATATAAGCCTGAAACTATGATCTACCCATAGAGACACGATCAGACTCGCCAGACTGGGCTCTCTATGCCCCCTGTCCCACAGCTGCCCCGTTCCCAGTCTCAGGAACGGCGCTCTCAACAACCTCCTCGTGAATCTCTCCTACTGCCTGGGAACCATCAGCAGGTATCCTACCTCGTCCTTGGCCTAGAGGGGGTCTACCTCTACCTCTACCTCTACCTCGCCCAGCTGTAGGTAAGGCTCTAGTCTGAACCATCTGCAGAGGACGTAAACCTAGATTAGAAGGCTATATATATGCCATATGTATGTATCAAATCAATCACAACAGAATATCTATATATGTGTACTGTCGAGATCTTCAGAGGGGTGATGGCTCACGTACACGATAACCCAAAACATTTGTACTCATTTTAAAACCAAAATCTTTTGAAAAGTCAGACCCCTTTTTGGGTTCTGTTTAATTATCTATTCGACCTTTATCGCAGATTACTAGTGCCATTATTTTCAACCTGGGCTCTCATACCAACTTTGTAACACCCCGAATCCGTAAGACACAAAGTGCTACTAGGCTAGGATCTCACAATAGACTCTGGCCCTAGCCTGACAACAACCTCACTGAATCTTACAACAAGGCACCAACAGATTAAAACAAAACATAAAAACTGATATATATATATATATATATATATATATATATACATGTCAAAAGGGACAATACAGAGTACTGCTGAGTACAAAGTCAAACTGAAAGCCGTACAATAATGATAATCTCAAGAACCCCACGAATATGCCCCGTGTACGGAACCCTCAGCAGATCACAACTCCGGATCACTCCACAACTCTCCTAACCTGCGAGGGATCTACAACACGGTATGAAACCGTTAGCTAACTATACACATATATAAGAAGATACTAAAGCACAAACACACATCAGAAATGATAAACACTTCAACATGATATCAAACATTTACCCGGTTTATAATCTTTAATAAGTTAGATCATTCAATCGTATAAATAGATATATATATATATATATATATATATATATATATATATATATATATATATATATATATATATAGATAGATAGATAGATAGATAGATAGGTGACACGAGGAATATAATCCCCGTCTCTGAGTACTCTAACCAGCTGGAGTAGTATCAGCAAACCTCCCCTGTACCCTGTGGGAGTGGTGAGGGGCCTTCCTTTATACCAGATCTGGCCTGACTACAGAGAACCTTCCAGACTCCACTACGGGATGAAAGGGAAAGGTTATCACAGCCACTACAATGGGCGGTCAATATAACATAGGTCGGTGACCAAATAATAACACATGCTATAAAGCACATAACACACACCACTCAAGCATACATCCAATATAAGGATAGTAGCTAAGTAAGTCCTATGGACTTACCTCGATCTCAGAAGAATCTCGCTACAAACAATTCCCAGAAACTCCAACTTGAGGACAACACAGCCTATACCAGGCACACATATATATATATATCAGAATCCTATCACATACAAAGGGTCACACCTAGACCCAAGGGATCCTATCACATACAAAGGGTCGCACCTGCGTGATCTAAGGACGCAGGGGCGGAATGCAGGCAACCGCAGGCGCAGTGACGTTCAGCCGCGGGGGCAGTGACAAGGATCATTGGCAACGCAGGCACGGCGCAGGCGCTGCGGCACGTCTTCCGCAGGGGCGGTGACTTCTGGCCGTGGGGGCGTCGACAGTGCAGAATGAAACCTCGCGGCTTCTCTTTGGCTTTTCACGTGATCAACTCACGTCTACCCTCTTCCATAGTCACATACATACACACACATTCATATTCCAACATCACTCTATGATTCATTCATCTAATCCTAAGCTAAGGAAGGAAGAACAAGAAAGAAGGAAAGAAAGGAGAAGCAAGATGCTCACCTCAACTGTTGGAATCACCCAAGGGAAGCACAACACACTCTCAGCTGGCATCACAAGCTCAACAAACATACATAGGAACAATCTTAGCAAAGCCACACCACAACTCCTTTGCAAACTTTAAGAGAACTCACACACAAGATCAAGGAGATGAAGGAAAAATCAAGAAGGACATAAGGCTGGGGAAAAGAATGGAAACCCTTGCTCACGAGCCACAGAAAAGGCTTAAGAAGAAAAGAAAGGAGAAGGTAAAGCATGGTCAAAGAGTCAACAAAACCGGCTGCAGCCGCCAGAAACCGTAGGGGCGGTTCCTTGAGCCGCAGGGGCGGGAACCCGCAGGGGCGGCGGTCAAGCCCGCGGGTGCGGAAAGGCCAATCGCGGGCAAAGTCAATCTCGGCTATGGTCCGATCTCGGTCCGAAAGGAAAAGGGTTCTCACATTATATACCCAACGTTACATACCCAACTTCAATTTAGTTACCCAAGTTCGGTTACTCAATATTAGTTATTCGGTTTCAATACCCAACGTTATATAGGCAATTAAACTTCGATTAACCAATAAGGTCCAATATTACTTACCCTATTTTATGTAACGTCCGGAATATTATTAATTTTATTCCGGACATAGATCACTTTGTAGTTTTCCGTAATCCCGAGAAGCCAAGAGCCGGGATTTATTCCTAAGAAAAATCCCAAGCCGACTCGTCGTTTTTCCTCTTTTTCCGTGTTCCGACCCTTTGTTCCGGGTTAAATATGACAAGGGGTCATTTCTGACCCCTCGGTCCGTGTGAGAGACAAGAGGCTAGCTGACCCCTTGATCCCCACACCTCTCTTTTCAGCTTTGTTCCCTCTCTCTCCTCCTTGACTCTTTTCTCACGTTAGTCTCTTCTTTCACTCTTCCTCACTCAACTCTTTTCCTCTCTTTGCTCTCTTCTCTTCTCCCTTGGTGCTGAGGATCTGTGGTGGACTGCAGAAGATGATCTCAGTTGTTGTTAAGCTCTCCCTTTTCCTTCCCTCTCTTCCTTGCTCCTCTTTCCATTCTTCTTCCTTCCTCCTTCATCCATGGCCATGAATGAAGCTTGGATAGGTTTTCACTCAACTCTTTGCATGTCTAGGTTCTTAGCTCGTTTAGGTCAAGGAGAGGTGCCTAAGACCCGTGGTGGGTGTTTGGAGAAGATCCAGCCAGAGAAGAAGGACTTCGGAGCAAAGGATCCAAAGTCGAAGACGAAGAAGACGACGTTCTGCGCAGAACCCGCGGGGCGGCTCAGCGCAGCAGCGGGAGCGGATGGGCGCGGGAGCGGCAACGGACGGCCGCAGGTGCGGCGTGACAAGGCCGCGGGCGCGGTGTGACAAGGCCGCGGGCGCGGCGTGACAAGGTCGCGGGTGCGGCGTGACAAGGCCGCGGGTGCGGCGTGACAAGGCCGCGGGTGCGGCTAGGCACCGGCGCGGGCGCGGCTCGGAAAAACCGCGGGGGCGGTTCCTGGTAGGCGACGCAGTCCTCCGCGGGTGCGGCTCCTGGTCCCGCGGGGGCGGCTCCTGTATCCGCAGGGGGCGCCAGCTTGACTCCGCGGTTGCGGTTTCGGCAACAGTAGGTCCCTCCTCTCCTTCACTCCTCGTTCATTCCTTAGATTGTTGTTGAATCATGTAGTAGCATGCCTAGGATGGCCTAGAGTAGCTTGAGAAGGCCACTTAGTGGTTGTGAACCTAGGAGCCCTTAAGGCTCGATATAGTTGATGGATATGAGCATGTGAGTATGTTGGATCTTCTAGGCTAGCTTGTGCCTCTTTGGTTGAGGATTTATATCTTGTGGATTTATGAATTCTTGTGGGCTGTTTCATGTGTGGAGAGTGTGTTGTGAGTACTTGGGACCTAGGATGCATTCCTAGTTTGAGGGTTAGGTGATCTTGCATAGATCACTAAGAGTGAAGTCTAAGACTTCTTGAGAGTTAGTATGTATTGATATGCATATATCTTGTGAGCAGGTTGTGAGCTTCCTCCTTAAGGAAGCAAGAGTGTGGTGACTTGGGTTTGGTGACGAGGTAAGTCTCCGGACTTACTTAGCTCGTATTTTACGTATTAGCATTGATGTGTGCTTGGTGGTGTGTGTTTATGTTCTTGTTATAACATCTAAACCGGTAAATAGGACCACCGACCTTATATTATTGTTTGGCTCAAGTGTATGATAACGGGCGGTGACAATCTGCCTGACTCGGCGTTAGTCTAGGAGATTCTCGGCGACTAGTCCGGCGTGTGATATGGTCGGGTGCATCCGTACCATTCCTTGCCGGTAAGTAGGGACCGAGGCGAGATCACGGTGGTCTCGTGTCACAACCGAAGTTGAATTAGAACGGGATATGACTAAGTAATAAAAAGATAATAAACGGGACTTGCGTGTTTTATGATGTGTGATATGTATGTGTTTGTGCCTTCACCGCTTTTCTAATGCCTAGAATATGAGCTAACGGTTTTAAACCGTGTTGTAGATGACTTGCAGGTTAGGGACGCCTCCGAGTGAGGTGGGGTCTCCGTACATTATAGGACGGGAACGTTTTTGGGTTATGTTTTATATCGTTTGTTTGGGGATGTTGTTATACGTTTTAGACTTTCGGATCGGGGTTGTATATTTTTGAGGACTCGGCTGAGTTTCCACTTTGTATTTGTTACATTTCGTGTCTCGCATACATTATAAACGTTTTCGAGTTTTGCCTTTATTTGTGCCTTGTTGGAAGGTCCGGTGAAATTGTTGTCAGGCTAAGGGTCGGGACCCATTTTGAGGTCTCGCCCGTAGCATCCCGAGTCCCGCGGATTTGGGGTGTTACAAAAGTGGTATCAGAGCCCTAGGTTGACAACAATGGCACTCGCAATCTTTTTAAAGGCCGAATGAGGTATAAAACAGAACCCACACGGGTTTTAACTTTTCGTTTTCAAAATCATATGCATGAGTCGGTTTTGGGTTAGAATGTACGGGACCACCACTCCTTCTGCAAACCTCGGCGACATAGATCTTCAGATGAGTATTAGGTATATATAGTGATATATATATATATATATATATATATATGACCTTAGGATGTTTGTGGACTTATATGTACTTAGCTACGAATGTGAGCTTAGGATGTTTGGACATGTATAATTTGGATGTACTTTATGATTATATTTACCTTACGTTTTGAAGTGTTATCGTACCGACATCATAAATAGTACCTACGTAGCTATATATATAAGTAAATGTTATACGCAATCAGATGGCACGTACGAGGGCGACTAATTACGTAGGACCCGTCAGGGGTAGACCACCACTTCCCCATACCGTCCCAAGAGAATTGGGACGAGTAGGAAGACCTCCAGGTGTAAGAGGTAGAGGTCGGGGACGTGTTCCTATTGCGGACCCACCAGTTGTGGGTGCACCAGCAGCAGAGGCCTCAGCGGAGGAGGTAGCAGAGAGTATCGTTCCCGAATCTAGGGATAGGACCGTGGTGAGGTCCGGGAAGCAGGATTCTCCATCTGTCAGGACCGGGGGAGCGTCCGTGGGAGCTACTGTGTTCGAGGATTATGTACGACGGGTTGAGGAGGCATTTAGGACTGGAGCACCACCTCCCGCACCACCGGTGCCTACACCTGCACCTGCTAGATCATCTGAGGTCACACAGAGGGTGAACCAGATTCGGGCTGCACCAGAGATAGTTGCACCGGCAGTGGTTGCACCCGAGCCAGTTGTGGAGGTTGCTAGGCTGAGATACGAGTTGAGGTCTCCGAGACCTGATTCCTGGTTGAAGGCTTTCAACCAGCAGCATGTACCCTACTTCGACGGGAAGGTAGGGTTAGAGGTGGAGCACTGGATTGGGCACTTAGAGTCAGCTCTGGAGGCGATCTGTTGCCCAGAGGAGAGGCAGGTTGAGATAGTCCAGACCTTGTTCCAAGAGGAGGCCCAATATTGGTGGAGGACATTCAGAGGCGGTGTGACCAGGATGGATCAGCTGCTGAGCCTCGTTAGGGAGACCTTTTGCCCCGCTTCACTGACGAGTGACAGAGTCCAGGATTTCCTGGAGGCAGGATTCGAGGATGTCCTAGTCATTGAGGCGATTAGACGTTTTCGGGCGGAGTTAGCCTTGTTGGGACCCTCTGCACCCCCAGCGGGCCAGCATGTCTATCTCTTTTCCAGGAGACTGAGGGAGTCCACCCGTGCTTACCTTGCGGGATTCCATTGTACCTCACTGGAGGAGTACCAGAACCGGGCTTCGGCCTATGAGAGAGACCGCCCTGGGTCTAGGAGAGCAGCACAGTCCGGGGGACCGGACAAGAGACAGAGGACGGCACCAGCTGGTTCAGGGGCCGGAGTAGCAGGTCAGGGACGTAGCCAGACTCCGGGACGTTCTGGTCCTCAGATGTCGAGCCAGGCGTCAGATGGGAGACGTCAGTGCTACAGTTGCAGGGAGTTTGGACACATCAGGACTTCATGTCAGAGGCCGCCTGTGACTTGTTTCACTTGCGGTCAGGTGGGTCACCGAGCCGCTTTTTTCCGTCAGGGCAAGTCCCAGTCACAGCAGGGTTCTTCGCCTACTGGCGCAGCAGGGGGCAGTCAGAGGCTGCCACAGTATCAGTCACAGGGCTCTCAGCAAAGGGGCCAGGGTAAGGTTCAGACTCGTATTCAGGGATTAGCTCAGAGACAGGGCCGAGGTAGAGGCCGTGGTGGAGGTACCCAGGAGACCAGAGGCACACAGGCCAGGGTATTTGAGTTGAGGAGCGTTGTTGATCCTCCAGCACTGGCAGCCCCAGGTACTATTCAAATTCACGGCTTTTCGGTCCGAGTTTTATTTGATGCGGGTGCTACGCACTCTTTTATATCCGATGATTGTGTAGCTAGGTTGTCCTTAGCTACGGTAGAGGGGAGACCCTTTATCATAGGGTTACCCGATAGAGGTAGGATTAGTGGTACCCGAGAGGTACACGGTTTTCCCATTCGTTTGGGAAACCGAGATTGGTTAGCCGACTTCTTTGTCATGCACTTAGTGCATGAAGAGGTCATCCTTGGGATGGATTGGATGGACTACCATCGAGCCGTTTTAGACATCAGCCGGAGGACCGTGACGATTTCGACGGAGACGGGGCACGAGGTGATTTTCCGAGGTTGGGACCTCGGGAAGGCTGGTACAGTCATTAGCGCGGTTCGAGCTGCTAGACTTATCGGGCAGGGATGCGAGGCCTTCTGGTGCTATGTCATGAAGGAGGAGGAGTCGGGACCATAACTAGAGGAGACCCCTGTGGCATGCGAGTTCGAGGACGTTTTCGGGGAGCCACCCGGGCTACCACCGCAGAGGAGCGTTGATTTTGCTATTGAGTTGGAGCCCGGCACGAGGCCGATCTCCAAGGCTCCATACCGCATGGCGCCGATCGAGATGCTGGAGCTGAAGAAGCAGCTCGAGGAGTTAGCCGATAGGGGTTTCATACGCCCGAGCGTTTCCCCTTGGGTGCACCGGTCCTCTTCGTTAGGAAGAAGGACGGATCTTTGAGGCTGTGCATTGATTACCGAGAGTTGAACAAAGTCACCATCAAGAACAAGTACCCGTTACCGCGCATTGATGATTTGTTGGACCAGTTGCAGGGAGCTTCCGTGTTTTCACGTATCGATTTGAGGTCGGGATATCACTAGCTTAGGGTGAGAGAGGAGGACGTGCCGAAGACGGCATTCAGGACGAGGTACGGCCATTATGAGTTTGTCGTGATGCCATTCAGGCTCACGAATGCACCCGCCGTCTTCATGGAGTTGATGAACGGCATCTTCATCGACTTCTTGGACCAATTCGTAGTGGTATTCATTGACGACATCTTAGTCTACTCCCGGAGTAGGGAGGAGCATGAGGGACACCTGAGGACGGTACTTCGAGTCCTCCAGGATAGAGAGCTTTACGCTAAGCTCTCTAAGTGCGAGTTTTGGATGTCCGAGGTGGCATTTTTGGGCCATATAGTTTCCGCCGAGGGTGTCATGGTCGACCCGGCGAAGATAGAGTCTGTTTCCTCATTGCCGCCTCCTAGGACGGTCAAGGAGGTGCGCAGTTTCTTGGGCTTAGCGGGATACTACCGCCGTTTTGTTGAGGGTTTCTCCGTGATTGCAAGACCGTTCATTTCCTTGCTGAGTAAGTCTACCAGGTTCGTCTGGTACGAGCCTTTCCAGCGCAGCTTCGAGGAGCTGAAGAGGAGGTTGACCTCCGCTCCTGTGTTAGCCCAGCCTGAGGGCGTAAAGGACTTTGTGGTTTATAGTGACGCCTCCAAGCTAGGCTTGGGGTGCGTTTTGATGTAGAGAGGTAAGGTTATTGCGTACGCTTCCCGGCAGCTGAAGCCGTACGAGGAGAATTACCCTACCCATGATCTTGAGCTAGCGGCAGTGATACATGCCCTGAAGATCTGGCGACACTACTTGTACGGGGCTACATGCCAGATCTTCACAGACCATAAGAGTCTGAAGTATATATTCACTCAGCGGGAGTTGAATAACCGCCAGAGGAGATGGTTGGAGCTGATTAAGGACTTTGACTTGGAGATTTTATACCATCCCGGGAAGGAGAACGTAGTCGCCGATGCTTTGAGTAGGAGGACACCTCGAGAGGAGGCTATAGCTCGGCTTACGGTTCAACCTCAGTTGCAGAGGGACTTGATAGGTTTGGAGTTGGATATCCGGTTCCCGGGTACGGACGTTTGTTTGTCCGAGTTGG
Source organism: Fagopyrum tataricum (assembly GCA_002319775.1). Lineage (NCBI taxonomy): Eukaryota > Viridiplantae > Streptophyta > Magnoliopsida > Caryophyllales > Polygonaceae > Fagopyrum > Fagopyrum tataricum. The sequence continues at coordinate 12,630,474 of CM008282.1, read as the reverse complement.
AGGTACTACCTGACCTGTCCGGAGAGATCCTGCAGAAGCAGGAGAGATGTCCCATTTTGATGAGGATCCGGGACAGGATGTCCCGAGGAGAGGCACCGCAGTTTATCATGGGAGCAGACGGGCTATTGAGACGTCAGGGACGTATTTGTGTACCATCGGATCAGGAGCTGAGATAGCGGATTCTTCATGAGGCCCATTCCACTCCTTACTCAGTGCACTCAGGCGCGAGTAAGTTGTACCAGGACATTAGGAGATCTTATTGGTGGGGCGGGTTTAAGCCCGATGTGGCTAGATATGTGGCCCGATGCGCGACCTGCCAGCAGGTCAAGATCGACCACCAGAGACCCGGAGGAGAGCTTCACCCACTGCCCGTACCGCAGTGGAAGTGGGAGGACATATCCATGGATTTCGTTACCGGTCTGAGACCGAGTAGGAGCTTTGACGCGATATGGGTGGTAGTAGACCGGTTGACGAAGACCGCACGTTTCATTCCTATACGGGAAACGTGGCCGGTGAGTCGTTTAGCCGAGGAGTTTACCCGTCAGATTGTGAGACTACATGGAGTCCCGAGGACAATCATCTCGGACAGAGACGGGCGTTTTACCTCGAGGTTCTGGCAGCAGGTACACGCCGCCTAGGTTCGAGTCTCCATTTCACCACCACATACCATCCTCAGACCGACGGCCAGTCCGAGCGGACTATTCAAACATTGGAGGATATGCTACGAGCATGTGTACTAGACTGGGGACATGTATGGCCAGATGACCTCCCGTTGGTCGAGTTTTCTTATAATAACAGCTGGCACGCATCGACTGGGATGGCACCTTATGAGGCATTTTATGGACGGAGATGCCGTACTCCCTTATGTTGGGACGAGCCCGGGAGCTCTAGCGTTGTAGCACCGGATCAGGTACAGGACGACATGGCGAGAGTCGCTTTGATTCGGGAGAGGATGTTGGCTACGCAGAGCCGCTAGAGGTCGTATGCGGATAGCAGGCGTAGACCTCTCGAGTTCAGGGTAGGAGCTCAGGTGTGGTTGAGGGTATCACCGACACGGGGCGTCAGACGATTCGGCATTAAGGGGAAGTTAAGCCCCCGATATGTCGGACCATTCGAGATCTTGGAGAGAGTCGGTGAGGTGGCGTACCGGTTAGCACTGCCACCGCGGTTGGAGGGTATAAACCCGGTATTTCATGTCTCTCAGCTGAGAGAGTACATACATGACCCCAGACACATCATCAGTCACGAGGACCTAGTGGTCGAGCCGGACCACACTTTTGCAGAGCACCCGATAGCGGTCTTAGAGCGGGGTACGAGACGCCTTCGGTCGAAGGAGATACCGATGCTGAGGATTCAGTGGTCGAGGCGAGGAGCCGATGAGGCTACATGGGAGACGGAGGATAGTATCCGGAGAAACTATCCCGAGTTTTATGTAGACACAGTGACATCGATGGGGTCGTCGGGTTAGTTCCGAGACCTTCCTTGTTTGATTTATACTTTATGTGATTTTTGTATGATTTATGAGTACCTTGCGAGGTCTTGATGTGATGCGATATGTAGACTTGGATTAGAGCCGATAGTGTGCGTTTTATGGGTCCCACGGGGTTACGAGACGGGTTGGTTGGAGAGTGTTGGATTAACAAGTTTCGGGACGAAACTTGTTTTTAGGGGGGTTAGTTGTAACGTCCGGAATTTTATTCCGGACTTAGATCACTTTGTAGTTTTCCGTAATCTCGAGATGCCAAGAGCCGGGATTTATTCCTAAGAAAAATCCCGAGCCGACTCGTCGTTTTTCCTCTTTTTCCGCGTTCCGACCCTTCGTTCCGGGTTTAATATGACAAGGGGTCATTTCCGACCCCACGGTCCGTGTGAGGGACAAGAGGCCAGTTGACCCCTTGATCCCCACACCTCCCTTTTCAGCTTTGTTCCCTCTCTCTCCTCCTTGACTCCTTTCTCACGTTAGTCTCTTCTTTCACTCTTCTTCACTCAACTCTTTTCCTCTTTTTGCTCTCTTCTCTTCTCCCTTGGTACTGAGGATCTATGGCGGACTGCAGAAGATGATCTCAGCTGTTGGTAAGCTCTCCCTCTTCCTACCCTCTCTTCCTTGCTGCTCTTTCCTTTCTTCTTCCTTCCTCCTTCATCCATGGCCATGGATGAAGCTTAGAGAGGGTTTTCACTCAACTCTTTGCATGTCTAGGTTCTTAGCTCGTTTAGGCCAAGGAGAGGTGCCTAAGACCCGTGGTGGGGTGTTTTGGAGAAGATCCAGGAAGAGAAGAAGGACTTTGGAGGCAAATGATCCAAAGTCGAAGACGAAGAAGACAACGTTCTCCGCAGAACCCGCGGGGGCGGCTCAGCACAGCCACAGGAGCGGCAACGGACGGCCGCGGGTGCGGCGTGACAAGCCGCGGGCGCGGCGTGACAAGGCCGCGGGCGCGGCGCGACAAGGCCGCGGGCCGGCGGGCGGCGACAAGGCCGCGGGCGGCGGCGCGACAAGGCCGCGGGTGCGGCTAAGCACCGGCGGCGGGCGGGGCTCGGCAATACCGCGGGGGCGATTCCTTGCAGGCGACGGCAGTCCTCCGCGGGTGCGGCTCCTGGTTCCGCGGGGCGGCTCCTGTGTCCGCAGGGGGCGCCAGCTTGACTCCGCGGCTGCGGTTTCGGCAACAGTAGGTCCCTCCTCTCCTTCACTCCTCGTTCATTCCTTAGATTGTTGTTCAATCATGTAGTAGCATGCCTAGGATGGCCTAGAGTAGCTTGAGAATGCCACTTAGTGGTTGTGAACCTAGGATCCCTTAAGGCTCGATATAGTTTATGGATATGAGCATGTGAGTATGTTGGATCTTCTAGGCTACCTTGTGCCTCTTTGGTTGAGGATTTATATCTTGTGGATTTTATGAATTGTTTGTGGGTTGTTTCATGGTGTGGAGGAGTGTGTTGTGAGTTACTTGGGACCTTAGGATGCCATTCCTAGTTTGAGGGTTAGGTGATCTTGCATAGATCACTAGAGTGAAGTCTAAGACTTCTTGAGTGTGAGTATGTATTGATATGCATATCTCTTGTGAGCCAAGTTGTGGGCTTCCTCCTTAAGGAAGCAAGAGTGTGGTGACTTGGGTTTGGTGACGAGGTAAGTCTCCGGACTTACTTAGCTCGTATTTTACGTATTAGGCATTGATGTGTGCTTGGTGGTGTGTGTTTAATGTTCTTCTTTGGCTCAAGTGTATGATAACGGACGGTGACAATCTGCCTGACTCCGGCGGTTAGTCTAGGAGATTCTCGGCGACTAGCCCGACGGGTGATATGGTCGGGTGGCATCCGTACCATTCTTTGCCCGGTAAGTAGGGACGCGAGGCGAGATCACGGTGGTCTCGTGTCACAACCGGAAGTTGAATTAGAACGGGATATGACTAAGTAATAAAAAGATAATAAACGGGACTTGCGTGTTTTATGATGTGTGATATGTATGTGTTTGTGCCTTCACCTCTTTTCTAATGCCTAAGAATATGAGCTAACGGTTTTAAACCGTGTTGTAGATGACTTGCAGGTTAGGGACGCCTCCGAGTGAGGTGGAGGAGTGGACAGCCGGGGTCTCCGTACATTATAGGACGAGGACGTTTTTGGGTTATGTTGTATATCGTTTGTTTGGGCATGTTGTTATAAGTTTTAGACTTTTTGGATCGGGGTTGTGTTGTTTTGAGGACTCGGCTGAGTTTTCACTTTGTATTTGTTTACATTTCGTGTCTCGCAATACATTAATAAACGTTTTCGAGTTTTGCCTTTATTTGTGCCTTGTTGGAAGGTCCGGTGAAATTGTTGTCAGGCTAAGGGTCGGGACCCATTGTGAGGTCTCGCCCGTAGCATCCCGAATCCCGCGGATTTGGGGTGTTACATTTTAATACTCAACGCGACATATCCAACTTCACTTGGGTTACCTAGTATTATTTACCCGTGTTAAATACACAACGTTACATAACCAATTTCAATAACTATTACCCGACTTCAGTTACCTAATATATATTAGTTAACCGATTTCAAATATCCGCATTACATATCTAACTTCGCTTCGGTTATCCAACTTCGTGAAAAAATAAACCTAACATTTATACAATATAGCTTAAATATAATCCTTTGAATCAACAATAAATGAAGCCACCAAAGCTTTACTTGAATATAATCCTTTGAATCAACCAATATGAACTTGTCAGTAAAACTTCACATCAGTAAAAGTTGTCATCATAGCAGATCAATTACAGTTCTTAATCTGTTACAATGCTTCAGCATGAGTACACGAAATTGTCATCATAGAAGATCAAATATATCCAACCACGTCAATAAACTTTTCACTTAAGTATAGATTTCAATAAGTACTGGTTATAATTTGTCATGGTGCCTTTATCATGTAGAGCAGTCAGGTTTATCGTAAAATTGTTTTAATAGATTTCATTCAGTATGTTATATCAAAGTTATTCTTTATCTATATTATGAAATTCATGTCATATCAATGAAGCGCATCTATGATTATTTTTAAAACTGATATTTCTATGGATTTGTATTTCAGGTCAAGGATGAGTTTATTGATGAATTCAACAACTTCGAACGATGGAGGACACAAGGTCTTAAAGCAGCCACAGAAAACAGGTGCAGAAGTATGACAAAATATGTGAGAAAAAGTATACTCCTATCTAAAGTTCTTCCATTTTTCCCAATAATTGAGGTTGGCTTATTCTGATTGATGACATTTTCCTCCCTTTATGTGCAAGTTTTATGTAGAGTTCATCCTCTCGAGTTGTTTGGGAATTGTTCACTTGTGAACGTATTTGTCCGTGAAATTAGTTACATGAGAAATACTTTTATCACGCGAGATTCTTCTCTGATTTAGTTTTTTGAACAATAAAGTCTTTTCAAGATTTTAGATAGTATGTCAATCGGTTTTTTTATGAAGGTGATATATAAATAACACTTAAATTCTCTTCGTAATGATTGTACTTTTCTTACATGTAGGGTTTACTTTGATAACATTTTTGTCTGGAACATCGTGGAATATGGCAAGCGTAAAAAAGCAGCAGCCAGCCGTAAAATC
>CM008282.1:12595106-12615400 GCA_002319775.1 Fagopyrum tataricum | reverse complement strand
GTTAGTAGCATGCCTAGGATGGATCTAGAGTAGCTTGGAATGCCACTTAGTGGTTGTGAATCTAGGAGCCCTTAAGGCTCGATGTAAGTGATGGATATGAGCATGTGAGCATGATGGACCTTCTAGGCTAGCTTGTGCCTCTTTGGTTGAGGATTACTATTTTGAGGAATTATGGACTGTTGTGGGTTGTTGCATGTGTTGAGAGTGTGATGAGTACTTGGGACCTAGGATGCATTCCTAGTTTGAGGGTTAGGTGATCTTGCATAGATCCCTAGAGTGAAGTCTAAGACTTCTTGAGTGTGAGTATGTATTGATATGCATATCTCTTGTGAGCAGGTTGTGGGCTTCCTCCTTAAGGAAACAAGAGTGTGGTGACGAGGTAAGTCTCCGGACTTACTTAGCTCGTATTTTATGTATTAGTATTGGTGTGTGTTGGTGGCGTGTGTTACTTTATGTTATAACAATTAAACCGGTAAATAGGATCACCGACCTTTTATGTATATTTTGGCCCAAGTGTATGATAACGGGCGGTGAAAATACTGCCTAGCCCTGGGGAGGTCTAGTGGATTCTCGGTGACTAGTCCAGCGGGTCAGATGGTCGGGTGCATCCGTACCATTCCTTGCCGGTAAGTTGACTGTCCCGAGGCGAGACCATTGGAGTCTCGTGTCACAACCGAACTCGAGTTAGAACGGGATACGACTTAATGATATAAAGATAATAAAACGGACTTGTGTGTTTATGTTGTGTGTTATGGGTGTGTTTGTGCCTTCACCGCTTTCCTAATATTTAGAATATGAGTTAACGGTTTAAAACCGCTATGTAGTTGACTTGCAGGTTAGGGATGCCGTCGAGTGAGGTGGAGGAGTGGACAGCCGGGTCTCCGTACATTATAGGACGGGGATGTTTTGAGTCATATGTCATGTTCTCGTTTTGGATATTGTCGTATGTTCAGAATTCGGATCTATTTATGTTGTTTTGAGGACTCGGTTGAGTTTCCAAGTTGTAGTTTCGTACTTTTCGTTTCCGCATACATTAAAAAGATATTTAAGTTTTCGCCTTTATTTGTGCCATATTGAAAGGTCTGGTGAAATTGTTGTCAGGCTAAGGGTCGGGACCCATTGTGAGGTCTCACCCAGTAGCGCCCCGAGTCCCGCGGATTTGGGGTGTTACAATAACATAGGTCGGTGACCATAATAACACATGCTATAAAGCATAAAACACACACACCACTCAAGCATACATCCAATATAAGCATAGTAGCTAAGTAAGTCCTATGGACTTACTTAGAAACGTCCACTCTAAACTGGAGGACAACTCAGCCTATACAAGACACACACACATATATATATATATATATATATATATATATATATATATATATATATATATATATATATATATATATCACAATCCTATCACACAAAGGGGTCACACCGAGACCCAAGGGATCCATAAGGGATCATATCCAACTTGTAACCTCAAAGTCGTAACCGGTATATCTATATCATACTCATCAACATCCGAATCCTGGCATGGTACTAAGTTCCTCATACTAGAAAGGAAATGAACTACCTAACTATAGGTAGTCCCGGGACAAGACGCACCTGTGTGAACGGAGGATGCAGGGGCAGAACGCAGGAAACCGCGGGCGCGGTGACACTCAACCGCGGGGGCGGTGAAAAGGGTCGCTGGCAACACAGGCACGGCGCGGGCGCTGCGGCACAAGGTCCGCAGGGGCGGTGACTTCTGGCCGCGGGGCGGCGACAGTGCAAAACAAGATCTCATGATTCTTCTTCGGCTCTTCACGTGATCCAATGACGTCCTTACCATTCCAAAACCACACACCACATGCACATACACATACCAACCATCAATATCCTTAACATACATCTAATCCTAAGCTAGAAAGATTGAATCAAAGAAAAAGAGAAGGAGAAGGACAAGCACTCACCACTACTGAAGATCCTAGGTTGTAGGGAGGATCAACACACACCAAAGCTGGCTTTTAAGCTCAGCAACATACATCACTAGCATCCACACACACTCTAGCCACAACAAACTCTCTTCCAAACCAAAGGAAACCAAGGCAAGATCAAGGTGAAGCAAAGGAGAAGCAAGAAGGACGTGGGAAGCTGAAGAAAGGAATGAAGATGGAACCCTTGCTCAGCAAGGTAAAACGAAGAGGTAAGGTGAAAGGTAAAGCACGGTCAAAAGAGTCAACCAAACCGGCTGCAACCGCCGGAAACCGCAAGGGCCTTCCCATGAGCCGCAAGGGCGGAAACCCGCAGGGGCGGCGTTCATGACCGCGGGTGCGGAAAGGCCAATCTCGGCTATGATCCGATCTCGGTCCGAAAGACTATGGCTCTTACAATTTATACAATATAGCTTAAAGAAAAGTGACATCTCTAAATAAGAGATAACTGGGTGATTTTCAACACCGAAACTACAAGCATGCCAAAAAGAGAAATGATTCCAATTTCAAATAGAGAAGAGCATCCTTATGTTCATGGGATTTATAAAGTAGAGCAATCAATCTCTTCCTAGGATCAAGAACAAGCATTTTTCTTGGTAGATCTTTTGCATCTTCTGAAATGTTAGGCCAAGGATTTGATTTGATGTCCAAATCACCATGCAAGGCTTCTTCAAATATCCCTTTCTCATTATCTACACTCATTAAGAATACAATAAGGAAAATGTTAAACAAAATCCAAGAAAAAAACAATAAAGGGATTGCACACTCACCGCCCCAGAATGACGGAACCCCGCTTAGCAAAATGTATATTTTAACTCTTGCACTCCAAACATTGGCTTATGGGGCATATCATTTGCATAGTAATTCGGGCGCAACATAGGAGGGGTTACCAATCACATCAGTAAAACTTTTACTTGAATATAATCCTTTGAATCAACAATAAATGAAGCACCAAAGTTTACACAAAACCAGTATAAATAAATTCCATGAACATAAGGTGCAATATGAACTTGTCATCATAGCAGATCAATTGCAGTTCTTAATCTGTTACAATGCTTCAACATGAGTACACGAAATTGTCATCATAGAAGATCAAATATCTCCAACCACGTCAATAAACTTTTCACTTAAGTATAGATTTCAATAAGTATTGTTATAATTTGTCATAGTGCTTTATCATGTAGAGCAGTCAGGTTTATCGTGAAATTGTTTTAGTAGATTTCATTCAGTATTGTTATATCAAAGTTATTCTTTATCTATATTATGAAATTCATGTCATATCAATGAAGCGCATCTATGATTATTTTTAAAACTGATATTTCTATGGATTTGTATTTCAGGTCAAGGATGAGTTTATTGATGAATTCAAAAACTTCGAACGATGGAGGACACAAGGTCTTAAAGCAGCCACAGAGAAACAGGTGTAGAAGTATGACAAAATATGTGAGAAAAAGTATACTCCTATCTAAAGTTCTTCCATTTTTCCCAATAATTAAGGTTGGCTTATTTTGATTGATGATATTTTCCTCCCTTTATGTGCAAGTTTTATGTAGAGCTCATCCTCTCGAGTTTGTTATGGGAATTGTTCACTTGTGAAGGTATTTGTCCGTGAAATTAGTTACATGAGAAATACTTTTATCACGCAAGATTCTTCTCTGATTTAGTTTTTTGAACAATAAAGTCTTTTCAGGATTTTAGATAGTATGTCAATCGGTTTTTTTATGAAGGTGATATATAAATAACACTTAAATTATCTTCGTAATGATTGTACTTTTCTTACATATAGGGTTTACTTTGATTACATTTTTGTCTGGAACATCGTGGAATATGGCAAGCGCAAAAAAGCAGCAGCCAACCATAAAATCCGTAAGTTTTCAATCTTGCAACTTGAAGTCAACTTTTGTGATCAAAATTAGTTTGATGATCGAGCAATATATCTATTTGATATACCAAACCATTATATTTGGTAATTTTAAACCAATATTTAGTGATTAAAACCAATACGTAATAAGGTTTAACCAATATTGATCACCATAATTGAATTCAAGTTGCAAGATTGGAAACTTACTGATGATTACGACTGACTCTTACCTTTTTGTGCTTGTTATACTTCACGTTACAGGATTTGGCTCCCTTGAAGTTAATAATCAAATTTACTTTAAAGTTGATTGAATCTTATACCATTCATCAAAAATTAAGGGCTAAGACTAATTTATCATATAATGTTATTAGATAGTAAATAAAATTTTGATCAAAAAAGGAAATATAGATCTTTTGTTTTGGAAACAAAAGATATGAGATTTGAAATAAAATATTTTTAATAAAAACTAACCATGCTAACTACAACTATTTCTTAAAGAGTTACGAAATTAAACAAAGTATATGCATAGAAAAGTTAATTAAAAAAATATGATCAAAATTTGTAACAAACATTACAAAATTTTGTGGTTGAAGAAGTAACCGTATGTTAAGATTTGAGTTTTTAAAAATATGATTGAACACTCAAACTAATGTTATATAATTTCATTATCTCATATGTTATTAATCTCATAATATTTGTTGGTGTTGTGGTTTCACTTTGTTTATGCAAATATATATATTTTGCTTATTTTTTTGGAAGTTATTATAAACATTTATCATTAACATCCTAAAAAATTAGAGTAGTTGTTTTCATTTCAGATTTTTTTTTTCATTTATTAAAAATATTAGGCCATTTTATTCCTTTTTATCAAAAATTTATTTTCTATGAAATAAATTTAAATATAAAAATCAAAGGCTAAGATTAATTTTAGGTTGAATTTAGCAAGTGTGCACTTTTTTTTTATAGGGAGACAAAGTATGCGTTTTCTCTTTGCGAAGGAATGTTTCCAATAAATAATCTTACGAAGAAGAAAAAAAATAAAATATCCAACTTTTAATACCCAACCTCCCTCGTGTACCCTACTTCGGTTACCCAGTATTAGTTATTTGATTTCAATACCCAACGTTATATACCCAACTTCACTTCGGTTACCCAACTTCGGTTATCCAATATTAGTTACCCGATTTTAATACCCATGTAACACCCCAAATCCGCGGGACTCGGGGAGCTACGGGCGAGACCTCACAATGGGTCCCGACCCTTAGCTTGACAACAATTTCACCGGACCTTCCAACATGACACAAATAAAGGTCGAAAACTCAAATATGTTTTTAATGTATGCGGAAACGAAAAGAGACAGGTACAACTTGAAAACTCAGCCGAGTCCTCAAAACGACAAACCACAATACTAAAGTTTAAACATGCAACAACATCCAACTAGACATAAACGACATAAACCCAAAAACCGTCCCAGTCCTATAATGTACGGAGACCCCGGCTGTCCACTCCTCCGCCTCACTCGGCGGCGTTCCTAACCTGCAAGTCATCTACACAAACGGTTTAAAACCGTTAGCTAATATTCTACGCATTAGAAACGCAGTGAAGGCACAAACACACTCATAGCACAAAATATTAATCGCACAAGTCCGTTTCTTTATCTTTATATCATCAAGTCATATCCCGTTCTAATTCAACTTCGGTTGTGACACGAGACCCCAATGGTCCCGCCTCGGTCCCCCCTCCGGCAAGGAATGGCACGGATGCCTCCGTCCATCTGACCCGCCGGGCAAGTCGCCGAGAATCCCTTAGAACCCGCAAGGCTAGGCAGTATTGTCACCACCCGTTATCATACACTTGGGCCAAAATTATACATATAAGTCGGTGGTCCTATTTACCGGTTTAATAGTTATAGAAAAACATAAACACGCACCACCAAATACACGTCAATGCTAATACGGAAAATACGAGCTAAGTAAGTCCGAAGACTTACCCTGTCACCAAACCCAAGTCAACCACACTCTTGCTTCCTCAAGGAGGAAGCCCACAACCTGCTCACAAGAGATATGCATATCAATACATACTCACACGCAAGAAGCCTTAGACTTCACTCTAGTGATCTACGCAAGATCACCTAACCCTCAAACTAGGAAACGCATCCTAGGTCCAGATTACTCATCACACTCTCAACACATGCAACATCCCACAACAGTCCCTAATTCCACAAGAGAAATCCTCAACCAAAGAGGCAGAAGCTACCCCAGAAGGTCCATCATGCTCACATGCTCATATCCATCACTTACATCGAGCCTTAAGGGCTCCTAGGTTCACAACCACTAAGTGGCATTCCAAGCTACTCTAGATCCATCTTAGGCATGCTACTAACATGATCCAACATCAATACTAAGGAAGGAACGAAGAGGAAAGGAGATGAGGAACCTACTGTTGCCGAAACCGCAGCCGCGGAGTCAAGCCGGCGCCCCTGCGGACACAGGAGCCGCCCCCGCGGAACAAGGAGCCGCACCTGCGGAGGACTGTGTCGCCTGCCAGGAACCGCCCCCACGCCCGAGCCACGCCGCACCCGCGGCCATCTGCTGCCGCCCCCGCGCCCGAGTCACGCCGCACCCGCGGCCGTCCGCTGCCGTCCGAGCCGAGTGTCTGCCGCCGCCCCTGCGGCCGTGCCGAGCCGCTCCCGTGGCGTGCTGAGCCGCACCCGCGGCCTGCTGGTCCGCCCCTGCGGCTGGCCGCGCCCGCGGGTTCTGCGCAGAACGTCGTCTTCGACTTTGGATCTTTGGCTCCAAAGTCCTTCTTCTCTTGCTGGATCTTCTCCAAACACCCACCACGGTTCTTAGGCACCTCTACTGGACCTAAACGAGCTAAGAAACTAGACACGCACAAGGTTTGAGTGAAAACCTCTCCAAGCTTCATCCATTGCTATGGATGAAGGAGGTAGGAAGAAGAAGGGAAAGAGCAACAAGGAAGAGGGGAAAGGAAGAGGGAAGAGCTTACCAACAGCCTGTGATCTTCTTCTGCAGTTCCACAGTTTGGATCCTCAAGCAGCCATGGAGAAGAGATGAGAAGAAAGAGAAGAGAGGGAAGAGATGGAGTGGAAGGAAGGAGTGACGTGAAAAGAGATCCAAGGGAGGAGAGAGGAAAGATTTGGCTGACAAAAAGGGGTGAGGGGACCAAGGGGTCAGCTGACCTCTTGTCCCTCCCCACGGAACGAGGGGTCGGAAATGACCCCTTTGTTATTTTTAACCCGGAACGAAGGGTCGGAACGCAGAAAAAGGGAAAAACGACGAGCCAGCTCGGGATTTTCTTAGGAATAAATCCCGGATCTCGGCATCTCGGGATTACGGAAAACTACAAAGTGATCTAAGTCCGGAATAAAATTAATAAAATTCCGGACGTTACAACCCAATGTCACATATTAAACTTTACTTCGTTAGTTACCCGATTTCATTACCCAACATTCAATATTCAACTTCACTTTGGTTACCCAATATTGGTTACCCGATTTATATGCCCAACGTTACATACCCAACTTCAATTTAGTTACCCAAGTTCGGTTACTCAATATTAGTTATTCGGTTTCAATACCCAACGTTACATAGGCAATTAAACTTCGATTAACCAATATTACTTACCCTATTTTAATACTCAACGCGACATATCCAACTTCACTTGGGTTACCTAGTATTATTTACCCGTGTTCAATACACGACGTTACATAACCAATTTCACTAACTATTACCCGACTTCAATTACCTAATATATATTAGTTAACCGATTTCAATATCCACGTTACATATCTAACTTCGCTTCGGTTATCCAACTTCGTGAAAAAATAAACCTAACATTTATGTTCATGGGATTTATAAAATATAGAGCAACACCGAAACTACAAGCATGCCAAAAAGAGAAATGATTCCAATTTCAAATAGAGAAGAGCACCCTTATGTTCATGGGATTTATAAAGTAGAGCAATCAATCTCTTCCTAGGATCAAGAACAAGCATTTTCCTCAGTAGATCTTTTGTATCTTCTGAAATGTTGGGCCAAGGATTTGATTTAAAGTCGAAATCACCATGCAAGGCTTCTTCAAATATCCCTTTCTCATTATCTACACTCTTAAGAATACAATAAGGAAAATGTTAAACAAAATCCAAGAAAAAAACAACAAAGGGATTGCACACCCACCGCCCCAGAATGACGGAACCCCGCTTAGCAAAATGTATATTTTAACTCTTGCACTCCAAACATCGGCTTATGGGCATATCATTTGCATAGTAATTCGGGCGCAACATAGGAGGGGTTACCAATCACATCAGTAAAACTTTTACTTGAATATAATCCTTTGAATCAACAATAAATGAAGCACCACAGTTTACGCAAAACCAGTATAAATAAATTCCATGAACATAAGGTGCAATATGAACTTGTCATCATAGCAGATTAAATACAGTTCTTAATCTGTTACAATGCTTCAGCAAGAGTACACGAAATTGTCATCATAGAAGATCAAATATATCCAACCACGTCAATAAACTTTTCACTTAAGTATAGATTTCAATAAGTACTGTTATAATTTGTCATAGTGCTTTATCATGTAGAGCAATCAGGTTTATCGTGAAATTGTTTTAGTAGATTTCATTCAGTATTGTTATATCAAAGTTATTCTTTATCTATATTATGAAATTCATGTCATATCAATGAAGCGCATCTATGATTATTTTTAAAACTGATATTTCTATGGATTTGTATTTCAGGTCAAGGATGAGTTTATTGATGAATTCAACAACTTCGAACGATGGAGAACACAAGGTCTTAAAGCAGCCACAGAGAAACAGGTGCAGAAGTATGACAAAATATGTGAGAAAAAGTATACTCCTATCTAAAGTTCTTCCATTTTTCCCAATAATTGAGGTTGGCTTATTCTGATTGATGACATTTACCTCCCTTTATGTGCAAGTTTTATGTAGAGCTCATCCTCTCGAGTTTGTTATGGGAATTGTTCACTTGTGAAGGTATTTATCCGTGAAATTAGTTACATGAGAAATACTTTTATCATGCAAGATTCTTCTCTGATTTAGTTTTTCGAACAATAAAGTCTTTTCAAGATTTTAGATAGTATGTCAATCGCTTTTTTTATGAAGGTGATATATAAATAACACTTAAATTATCTTCGTAATGATTGTACTTTTCTTACATGTAGGGTTTACTTTGATTACATTTTTGTCTGGAACATCGTGGAATATGGCAACCGCAAAAAAGCAGCAGCCAGCCGTAAAATCCGTAAGTTTTCAATCTTGCAACTTGAAGTCAACTTTTGTGATCAATATTAGTTTGATGATCGAGCAATTTATCTATTTGATATACCAAACAATTATATTTGGTAATTTTAAACCAATATTTAGTGATTAAAACCAATATGTAATAAGATTAACCAATATTGATCACCATAATTGAATTCAAGTTGCAAGATTGGAAACTTACTGATAATTACGACTGACTCCTACTCTTTTGTGCTTGTTATACTTCACGTTACAGGATTTGGCTCCCTTGAAGTTAATAATCAAATTTACTTTGAAGTTGATTGAATCTTATACCATTCATAAAAAATTAAGGGCTAAGACTAATTTATCATATAATGTTATTAGATAGTAAATTAAATTTTAATCAAAAAAGGAATTTTTTTTTTTTTTTTTTTGAAAGGATCAAAATAATATTTTTAATAAAAACTAACCATGCTAACTACAATTGTTTCTTAAAGAGTTACGAAATTAAGCAAAGTATATGCATAGACAAGTTATTAAAAAAATATGATCAAAATTTGTAACACAAACATTACAAAATTTTGTGGTAGAAAAAGTAACCGTATGTTAAGATTTGAGTTTTTAAAAAAATGATTGAACGCTCAAACTAATGTTATATAATTTTATTATCTGATGTGTTATTAATTCTCATAATATTTGTTGGTGTTGTGGTTTTACTTTGTTTATGCAAATATATATATATTTGTTTATTTTTTTGGAAGTTATTATAAACATTTATCATTAACATCCTAAAAAATTTGAGTAGTTGTTTTCATTTCAGATTTTTTTTTCATTTATTAAAAATATTAGACCATTTTATTCTTTTTTATCAAAAATTTATTTTCTATGAAATAAATTTAAATATAAAAATCAAAGGCTAAGAATAATTTTAGGTTGAATTTAGCAAGTGTGCACTTTTTTTTTGTAGGGAGACAAAGTATGCGCTTTCTCTTTGCGAAGGAATGTTTCCAATAAATAATCCTACGAAGAAGAAGAAAAAACAAAAATCCAACTTTTAATACCCAACCTCCCTCGTGTACCCTACTTCGGTTACCCAGTATTAGTTATCTGATTTCAATACCCAACGTTATATACCCAACTTCACTTCGGTTACCCAACTTCGGTTATCCAATATTAGTTACCCGATTTTAATACCCAACGTTACATATTCAACTTTACTTCGGCTACCCAATGTTAGTTACCCGATTTCATTACCCAACGTTCAATATTCAACTTCACTTCGGTTACCCAATATTAGTTACCCGATTTATTTACCCAACGTTACATACCCAACTTCAATTTAGTTACCCAAGTTCGGTTACTCAATATTAGTTATTCGGTTTCAATACCCAACGTTACATAGGCAATTAAACTTCGATTACCCAATATTACTTACCCTATTTTAATACTCAACGCGACATATCCAAGTTCACTTGGGTTACCTAGTATTATTTACCCGTGTTCAATACACAACGTTACATAACCAATTTCACTAACTATTACCCGACTTCAGCTACCTAATATATATTAGTTAACCGATTTCAATATCCACGTTACATATCCAACTTCGCTTCGGTTATCCAACTTCGTGAAAAAATAAACCTACATTTATACAATATAGCTTAAAGAAAAGTGACATCTCTAAATAAGAGATACTTGGGTGATTTTCAACACCGAAACTACAAGCATGCCAAAAAGAGAAATGATTCCAATAACAAATAGAGAAGAGCAGCCTTATGTTCATGGGATTTATGAAGTAGAGCAATCAATCTCTTCCTAGGATCAAGAAAAAGCATTTTTCACAGTAGATCTTTTGCATCTTCTTTTGCATCTTCTGAAATGTTGGGCCAAGGTTTTGATTTGAAGTCCAAATCACCATGCAAGGCTTCTTCAAATATCCCTTCCTCAATATCTACCCAACCTCCCTCGTGTACCTTACTTTGGTTACCCAGTATTAGTTATCTGATTTCAATACCCAACGTTATATACCCAACTTCACTTCGATTACCCAACTTCGGTTATCCAATATTAGTTACCCGATTTTAATACCCAACGTCACATATTCAACTTTACTTCGGCTACCCAATGTTAGTTACCCGATTTCATTACCCAACGTTCAATATTCAACTTCACTTTGGTTACCCAATATTAGTTACCCGATTTATATGTAACACCCCGAATCCGTAGGACTCGAAGTGCTACTGGGCGAGGATCTCACAATGGATCCTGGCCCTAGCCTGACAACAACCTCACTGAATCTTACAACAAGGCACCAACAGATTAAAACAAAACATAAAAACTGATATATATATATATATATATACATGTCAAAAGGGATAATACAGAGTACTGCTGAGTACAAAGTCAAACTGAAAGCCGTACAATAATGATAATCTCAAAAACCCCACGAATATGCCCGTGTACGGAACCCTCAACAAATCACCCTCCGGATCACTCCGCAGTTGTCCTAACCTGCGAGGGATCTAGAACACGGTATGAAACCGTTAGCTAACTATACACATATATATGAAGATGCTAAAGCACAAACACACCTCAGAAATGATAAACACTTCAACATGATATCAAAAATTTACCCGGTTTATTATCTTTAATAAGTTCGATCATTCAATCGTATAAATAGATATATATATGAAAATAGGTGACACGAGGAATATAATCCCCGCCTCTAACAACTCTAACCAGCTGGAGTAGTATCAGCACACCTCCCGTGTATCCTGTGGGAGTGGTGAGGGGCTTTCCTTTATACCAGATATGGCCTGACTACAGAGAACCTCCCAGACTCCACTACGGGATGAAAGGGAAAGGTTATCACAGCCACTACAATGGGCGGTCAATATAACATAGGTCGGTGACCAAATAATAACACATGCTATAAAGCACATAAAACACACCACTCAAGCAAACATCCAATATAAGGATAGTAGCTAAGTAAGTCCTATGGACTTACCTCGATCTCAAAAGAATCTCGCTACGAACAATTCCCAGAAACTCCAACTGGAGGACAACACAGCCTATACCAGGCACACATATATATATATATCACAATCCTATCACAAACAAAGGGTCACACCTAGACCCAAGGGATCCATAAGGGATCAAACCCAACTCATAACCTCAAGGCCGTAACCGGCATATCTATCTCATACTCATCATAAACCGACACCTAGCCTGATACTAGTTCCCTCATACTAGAAGGGAAAGGAACTACCTAACTATAGGTAGCCCGGGACAAAACGCACCTGCGTTATCTAAGGACGCAGCGGCGGAATGCAGGCAACCGCAGGCGCGGTGACGCTCAGCTGCGGGGGCGGTGACAAGGATCGTTGGCAACGCAGGCACGGCGCTGGCACGGCGCAGGTGCTGCGGCACGTCTTCCGCAGGGGCGGTGACTTCTGGCCGCGGGGCAGCGACAGTGCAGAATGAAACCTCGCGGCTTCTCTTTGGCTCTTCACGTGATCAATTCACGTCTACCCTCTTCCATAGTCACATACATACACACACATTCATATTCCAACATCACTCTATGATTCATTCATCTAATCCTAAGCTAAGGAAGGAAGAACAAGAAAGAAGGAAAGAAAGGAGAAGCAAGATGCTCACCTCAACTGCTGGAATCACCCAAGGGAAGCACAACACACTCTCTGCTGGCATCACAAGCTCAACAAACATACATAGGAACAATCTCAGCAAAGCCACACCACAACTCCTTTGCAAACATTAAGAGAACTCACACACAAGATCAAGGAGATGAAGGAAGAAGCAAGAAGGACGTAAGGCCGGGAAAAGAATGGAAACCCTTGCTCACGAGCCACAGAAGAGGCTTAAGAAGAAAGGAAAGGAGAAGGTAAAGCATGGTCAAAGAGTCAACAAAACCGGCTGCAGCCGCCGGAAACCGCAGGGGCGGTTCCTTGAGCCGCAGGGGCGGGAACCCGCAGGGGCGGCGGGCAAGCCCGCGGGTGCGGAAAGGCCAATCTCGGCCAAAGTCAATCTCGGCAATGGTCCGATCTCGGTCCGAAAGGAAAAGGGCTCTCACATCTCACCCCCCTAAAAACAAGTTTCGTCCCGAAACTTGCAAGATCCTAAAACCACTCGGTCTCAGAAGCCGAGGTAACACTCTCTATAACCTCAAATATAAGCATGGAGGAATCATCAACTCCAGCTACAACCTATACTATCCAGGGCCTAGAGAAACCATCTCTAGCTAACTATAAACACATCACAAGGCATAGAGGAAGCACATCTCTAGCCATAACATAACCATAACAGAAAGGCATGGAGGGAGAACATCTCCAGCACTACTGTGTCCATCAAAATAGCATGGAGGTAAGAACCATCTCCAGCTAAACCTAAGCGTATCACAATCGCATGGAGGAAAGAACCATCTCCAGCTATAAATATGAAATCATACTAGCATAACAGGATCTAATAAGATCATAATCACATCAAAGCTAGCATGAAATATATACATCATAGCATATAAGCATATAAGCAGATAAGACTCACCAAGCTAGTACTAAGATCTACTCGGTGATCCTACTGGTGCACCTATCTCTGCATAGAACTATGGATAGTTCCTCTGGATACTATCCTCAGTCTCCCATGTAGCCTCTTCGGGTCCTCGTCTCGACCACTGTATCCTCAACATAGGGATGTCCTTCGAACACATTCGTCTCATACCTCGCTCTATGACTGTAATAGGATGCTCTACAAACGTGTGGTCCTGCTAAACCACCAAATCCTCATAACTCACAATGTGCCTCGGATCTGGTATGTACTCTTTCAGCTGAGACACATGGAATATAGGGTGAACACCCTCTAATCTCGGAGGCAAAGCTAATCTGTAAGCTGCACTCCCAACCCGATCCAGAATCTCGAACGGTCCGACATATCGGGGACTCAACTTCCCCTTAATGCCAAAACGCCTAACACCTCGTGTCGGGGACACTCAGCCACACATGGGCTCCAACCCTGAACTCTAGAGGTCTACGCCTCCTATCAACATAAGACTTCTGACGGTTCTGTGCAGTCAGCATACGCTCTCTAATCAATGCTACTCGAGCCATATCATCCTGAATCTGATCAGGTGCTAACCCACTGACACTTCTCTGCTCATCCCAGCATAACGTGGTACGACATCTCTGTCCATACAGTGCCTCATATGGGGCCATCCCAATAGATGCATGCCAGCTGTCGTTGTACGAGAACTCAACAAGTGGGAGATGATCCGTCCACACTTGCCCCCAATCCAACACACAAGCTCGCAGCATATCCTCCAGCGTCTGAATGGTCCTCTCTGACTGACCATCTGCCTGAGGATGGAACGTAGTCGTGAAGTGTAAACTCGTCCCCAGGGCAGTCTGAATCTGCTGCCAGAATCTCGAGGTAAATCGCCCATCTCTGTCTGAGACGATCATCCTCGGTACACCATGGAGTCTCACTATCTGCCTGGTGTACTCCTCAGCTAATCTGCTCACCGGCCACGTCTCTCTGATAGGAGTGAAACATGCCGTCTTCGTCAATCTGTCTACTATAACCAAGATGGCATCAAAGCTCCGGCTCAGCCTCAGTCCGGTCACAAAATCCATGGTGACGTTCTCCCACTTCCTCTATGGAACAGGAAGTGGATGGAGCTCACCTCCAGGTCGGAAATGCTCGATCTTGACCTGCTGGCAGGTCGCACACTGAGCTACAAATCTGGCTACATCGGGCTTCAGCCCTCCCCACCAATATATACGTCTTAGATCCTGATACATCTTACTCGTACCTGGATGTACCGAGTAAGGGCTGCAATGAGCCTCTTGTAAAATCCTCTACCTCAGCTATGTATCAGCAGGTACACAGACGCGGCCATGGCGCCTCAAAACTCCATCTGCTCCAAGCAGGAACTGTGGTGCCTCATCCTAAGACATCCTATCTCTGATCCTCTGTAGAGTCGGGCAGGTCTCCTGTTTCTGTCAGATCTCCTCCAACAGATCAAGAAGGACCTCTAAAGTACGCAGTTGGGCATCCTCATCAGGAAACTGAATGTCCAACTCTAACCAGATCAGGTCTCTTTGTAGCAGATGTTGTACTGTCAGCCTCGCAATCGCCTGCTCTCGAGGCGTCTTCCTACTTAGGGCGTCGGCGACCACGTTCGCCTTCCCTGGATGGTACAGAATCTCTAAATCAAAGTCCTTGATCAGCTCAAGCCACCTACGCTGGCGGTTATTCAATTCCCGTTGGGTGAAGATATACTTCAGAGTCTTATGGTCTATGAAGATCTGACAAGTAGCACCATACAAGTAATGTCTCCAGATCTTCAGTGCATGAACTACCGCTGCCAACTCCAGATCATGAATCGGGTATTTCTCCTCATACGTCTTCAGCTGTCGAGACGCATACGCAATTACTCTGCCTCGCTGCATCAAAACACATCCCAAGTCTAGCTTGGATGCATCACTGTATACCACAAAATCCTCAGTACCCTCTAGTTATGCCAAAATAGGAGCAGAAGTCAAACGCCTCTTCAACTCCTCAAAACTCTGCCTGCACTGATCAGACCACACAAATCTGGTAGTCTTCCTCAGCAAACCCGTCAGTGGACGGGCAATCACAGAAAAACCTTCCACGAAGCGTCTGTAATAACCGGCTAGGCCAAGGAAACTACGTACTTCCTTGACGTTCGTCGGTGTAGTCCATGCTGCTACTGCCTCTATCTTCGCTGGATCCACTTTGATCCCCTCAGCTGAAACCACATGACCCAGGAATGCTACCTCTGGCATCCAGAACTCACACTTAGAGAACTTAGCATAGAGTTCTCTATCCCGCAAAACCTGCAATACAGTCCTCAGATGTCCTACATGCTCCTCTCCACTGCGAGAGTATACCAGAATGTCATCAATAAAAACCATCACAAACTGATCCAGGAAGTCGATGAAGATACTATTCATCAACTCCATAAAAACGGTTGGGGCATTCGTAAGCCCAAATGGCATCACTACAAACTCGTAGTGGCCATATTTGGTCCGGAACGCTGTCCTGTGCACATCCTGCTCCCTCACTCTCAGCTGGTGATACCCGGAACGCAGGTCAATCCTGGAGAACACAGTAGCTCCCTGTAACTGATCTAACAAATCATCAATGCGCGGCAGTGGATACTTGTTCTTGATGGTCACCTTGTTCAGTTCTCTGTAATCTATACACAGTCTCAACGATCCGTCCTTCCGTACGAAGAGGACAGGTGCTCCCCAGGGGGACACACTAGGGCGAATGAAGCCCTTCTCAGCCAACTCCTTGAGTTGCTTCTTCAGCTCCAGCATCTCAACAGGCGTCATCCGGTATGGAGCCTTCGAGATGGGTCTCGTACCAGGCTCTAACTCGATACTGAAATCCACACTCCTCTGAGGCGGCAAACTGGACGGCTCAGCAAAAACATCAGTAAACTCACAGACAACTGGAATGTCCTCTACAGCTGGACTCTCCCCTTCCTTCATGGCATAACACCAGAAGGCCTTGCAACCCTGTGCAATCAATCTACCTGCCCTTATAGCACTGATAATTCTGCCTACCTTTCCAAAGTCCCAACCTCGGAAAACCTCTATCTGGCCTAACTCGGTAGAGAGGGTAACAGTCCTCCTACCTACATCTAGAACTGCAGAGTGTCTAGCCATCCAATCCATACCTAAAATGACTTCTTCATGCTCTAGTGGTATGACAAAGAAGTCAACTAGTAACACACGGGTCCCTACAAAAATGGGAAAACCGTGAATCTGACGGGTACCTCTGACCCTACCACCATCAGGTAACCCTATAATAAAGGGCATCCCCTCAACTGTATCTAACCCAAGATGCTCTACACAGGCATCAGAAATAAAAGAGTGCGTAGCACTAGTATCAAATAAAACTCTAACAGGTAAACCATGAATCAGAATGGTACCTGTAGCAGTAGGTGCAACTGGCTCCTCTGCACTCCTCAACTCAAAAACACGACCCTCTGGGCCTCTGGTATCAGTGGTGCCCCCACCACGACCTCTGCCCCTACTCGGCCCAGGAGCAGATTCATGAGTCGTAGGGCGATTTGGGACTCTTTGTTATCCCTGAGTCTGCTGCTGCTGCTGAGGTGGCCTCTGTTCACCTCTCGCTACACTGGCAGGAGAAGAACCCTGCTGAGATGCAGCTCTGCCCTAGCGGCAATAAACGGCTCTATGGCCCTGTCGACCACAGGTAAAACACGTCACCAATGGCCTCGTACACTCGGGCTTCAGATGCCCTGGATCTCCCCAATTAAAACACTGTCGTCCCATCTCTGTAGTTGGTGCAGATACAGAACGACCCTGACGTCTCTGACTACCCCCAACACTAGCAGCTCCAGCAGTACCACTGGCTTGCCCTGTACGCTGTCTCTTCTCAGACCTTCCGGCCTGAGAAGCTCTCCTCTGCCCAGCCCTCTCTCTCTCGTAATCTGCAGCTCTATCCTGATAGTCTATCAAGGACTCACAGTGAAATCTTGCCATGTAGGCTCGGGTACCATCCCTCAATCGTCGAGAGAACAGATAAACATGCTGATCAACAGGAGGTGTAGCTGGACCTAGTAAAGCCAGCTCTTCCTAGAATCTCTTGATGGCCTCTGAAACTGGCACATCCTCAAATCCGGCCTCAACAAAATCACGCAGTTTCTCCTTCCTCAATGAGGCAGGGCAGAAACGCTCTCGGATCAAGGTCCTCATCTGGTCATAGCTGGTAACCTGACCCCGTACTGACCTCCACCAATGCTGTGCCAACTCTCTGAACAGAGTTTGCACCAACTCGATCTGCCTATCAGCTGGACATCGAATAGACTACAGAGCTGAGTCTACATGCCCGATCCAGAGCTCAACCTCCAACCCCACCTTTCTAGTGAAAGGGGGTACACCCATCTGGTGGAATGCCTTCAACCAGGTATCTGGTCTAGGCCCTCTATACTCCTCCGGTGTTCTGGCAATCTCAGCAGCAGGTACCTGAGTAACGGTGTGGGACCTCTCAGATGGTCCCTATTGTGCTTGTAAGTTTGGGGCACGCCTACCGGCTCTAGCAGCCTTCTCAATACGTCTGATATAAGCCTGAAACTATGATCTACCCATAGAGACACGATCAGACTCGCCAGACTGGGCTCTCTATGCCCCCTGTCCCACAGCTGCCCCGTTCCCAGTCTCAGGAACGGCGCTCTCAACAACCTCCTCGTGAATCTCTCCTACTGCCTGGGAACCATCAGCAGGTATCCTACCTCGTCCTTGGCCTAGAGGGGTCTACCTCTACCTCTACCTCTACCTCGCCCAGCTGTAGGTAAGGCTCTAGTCTGAACCATCTGCAGAGGACGTAAACCTAGATTAGAAGGCTATATATATGCCATATGTATGTATCAAATCAATCACAACAGAATATCTATATATGTGTACTGTCGAGATCTTCAGAGGGGTGATGGCTCACGTACACGATAACCCAAAACATTTGTACTCATTTTAAAACCAAAATCTTTTGAAAAGTCAGACCCCTTTTGGGTTCTGTTTAATTATCTATTCGACCTTTATCGCAGATTACTAGTGCCATTATTTTCAACCTGGGCTCTCATACCAACTTTGTAACACCCCGAATCCGTAAGACACAAAGTGCTACTAGGCTAGGATCTCACAATAGACTCTGGCCCTAGCCTGACAACAACCTCACTGAATCTTACAACAAGGCACCAACAGATTAAAACAAAACATAAAAACTGATATATATATATATATATATATATATATATATACATGTCAAAAGGGACAATACAGAGTACTGCTGAGTACAAAGTCAAACTGAAAGCCGTACAATAATGATAATCTCAAGAACCCCACGAATATGCCCCGTGTACGGAACCCTCAGCAGATCCACAACTCCGGATCACTCCACAACTCTCCTAACCTGCGAGGGATCTACAACACGGTATGAAACCGTTAGCTAACTATACACATATATAAGAAGATACTAAAGCACAAACACACATCAGAAATGATAAACACTTCAACATGATATCAAACATTTACCCCGGTTTTATAATCTTTAATAAGTTAGATCATTCAATCGTATAAATAGATATATATATATATATATATATATATATATATATATATATATATATATATAGATAGATAGATAGATAGATAGATAGGTGACACGAGGAATATAATCCCCGTCTCTGAGTACTCTAACCAGCTGGAGTAGTATCAGCAAACCTCCCCTGTACCCTGTGGGAGTGGTGAGGGCCTTCCTTTATACCAGATCTGGCCTGACTACAGAGAACCTTCCAGACTCCACTACGGGATGAAAGGGAAAGGTTATCACAGCCACTACAATGGCGGTCAATATAACATAGGTCGGTGACCAAATAATAACACATGCTATAAAGCACATAACACACACCACTCAAGCATACATCCAATATAAGGATAGTAGCTAAGTAAGTCCTATGGACTTACCTCGATCTCAGAAGAATCTCGCTACAACAATTCCAGAAACTCCAACTTGAGGACAACACAGCCTATACAAGGACACATATATATATATATCACAATCCTATCACACAAAGGGTCACACCTAGACCCAAGGGATCCATATCATCATACAAATAAGCGTTCTAAGGCGGGCGGAATGCAGGCAACCGCAGGCGCGTGACGCCAGCCCGCGGGCTGACAAGGATCGGCAACGCAGGCACACGGCGCAGGCGCTGCCGGCACGTCTTCCGCAGGGGCGGTGACTTCTGGCGCCGGGGGCGGCGACAGTGCAGAATGAAACCTCGCGGCTTCTCTTTGGCTCTTCACGTGATCAACTCACGTCTACTCTCTTCCATAGTCACATACATACACACACATTCATATTCCAACATCACTCTATGATTCATTCATCTAATCCTAAGCTAAGGAAGGAAGAACAAGAAGAAGGAAAGAAAGGAGAAGCAAGATGCTCACCTCAACTGCTGGAATCACCCAAGGGAAGCACAACACACTCTCAGCTGGCATCACAAGCTCAAACAAACATACATAGAACAATCTCAGCAAAGCCACACCACAACTCCTTTGCAAACTTTAAGAGAACTCACACACAAGATCAAGGAGATGAAGGAAAAATCAGAAGCGAC